>ONZH01000725.1:0-31728 GCA_900303285.1 Rhinella marina | reverse complement strand
GATACACAACTCTGCAAACAGTATCACACATGATAGGATTAGATACGCAGTTTAGCAGACAGTATCACACATGATAGGATTATATACACAGATATGCAGGCAGTATCACACAAGATAGGATTAGATACCCATCTTAGCAGACAGTATCACACATGAGAGAATTCGATACACAACTTAGCAGGCAGTATCATACACAATAGGCTTAGATACACAACTCTGCAAACAGTATCACACGTGATAGGATTAGATACACAGCTTAGCAGACACTGTCACCCAGAATAGGATTAGATATGTAGTTCAGCAGACAATAGGCTTAGATATGCAACTCTGCAGATAGTATCACACATGAAAGGATTGGATACACACAAACTCAACTGATGCATACACAGTAAATAGGATTACAACTGCAACAGTATCAATTATAGGATTAGATACACAACTCTGCAAACTGTATCACACATGATAGGATTAGATACACAGCTCAGCAGACAGTATCAAACAAGGTGGGATTAGATACACATCTAAGCAGATAGTATCACAAAAAGTAGGATTAGATACACAGCTCAGCAGACATTGTCACACAAGGTAGGATTAGATATGCAGCTAAGCAGACAGTATCACACATGATAGGCTTAGATACACAACTCTGCAGACAGTATTACATATGATAGGATTAGATACACAGCTCGGCAGACAGTATCACACAGGATAGGATTAGATACACGATCCTGAAGACAGTATCACATATGATAGGATTAGATACACTGGTAAGCAGACAGTATCGCACATGACAGTTTTAGATACACAACTCTTCAGACAGTATCACACATGATAGGATTAGATACACAACTCTTCAGACAGTATTACACATGATATGATGAGATACACAACTCTTCACGCAGTATCACACACAATAGGCTTAGATGCACGACACTGTAGACAGTATCACACATGACAGAATTAGATACACTGCTACGCAGACAGTATCACACATAATAGGCTTAGATACACGACTCTGTAGACAGTTTTACTTAAGATAGGATTAGATACACAGTCCAGCTGACCGTAACACACAATGTTTGGATACTCTATTTAGTTCTCCTTTTTTCTCATGTGTTTGACTTTGGCACATTAAATATTCTCAATAGATCTCACCACATTTAGCTGGGTCTGCCGATAAATATCTCACATCTGAGGCCAGCAGCTCTAAACAAAAGAAAAAGCAGCTGAGCAATCAGCTAAATGTGGAGCACTCACCGCCCAGTGGTTGTGACGTGTATTGCAGTTTTTTAGAGTTTAGTTACAATCTCGCGATATCATGTTGTTTTGCTATCAGGACAAAACTGTCGCCACTCTGAGTTTGGAGATAAGTTAAGTGTGGACGCATCTGTATATATATATATATATATAAAATGACAAAAAACAGACAGCACCTCCTGCAGATGAAAGTCAGGTGCAAGCTACCTGCTGGCTAGTTAAATACTAAACAAAAAATGGCAGCAGCACTAGATAAGCCATGACACATGAACATGGGGTGAATATGTGAAAAAAGTAAAAAAGCATAACTGCTATATAGTAAGTAAAGTGGAAGCTCTTAGCGCATATACATGATCATAAATATGTTGGGCTCATCCACCAACGATCAAGGTGGCTTCCAATCGGATGAGTCCTACACTAACACTGACCTGCATCCTACATAAACCGGCAGGCCCATATCAGGGGAACATCTTACCCGGTCAGAAGCTGCACCAGTCTGAACAGGAGTGCTAAATTCCCCAGAGGAGGCCAGTCTTCCTCTATGTATACAAAATGACAAAAAACAGACAGCACCTCCTGCAGATGAAAGTCAGGTGCAAGCTACCTGCTGGCTAGTTAAATACTAAACAAAAAATAGCAGCAGCACTAGATAAGCCATGACACATGAACATGGGGTGAATATGTGAAAAAAGTAAAAAAGCATAACTGCTATATAGTAAGTAAAGTGGAAGCTCTTAGCGCATATACATGATCATAAATATGTCGGGCTCATCCACCTGGTGCAGCTTCTGACCGGGTAAGATGTTCCCCTGATATGGGCCTGCCGGTTTATGTAGGATGCAGGTCAGTGTTAGTGTAGGACTCATCCGATTGGAAGCCACCTTGATCGTTGGTGGATGAGCCCGACATATTTATGATCATGTATATGCGCTAAGAGCTTCCACTTTACTTACTATATAGCAGTTATGCTTTTTTACTTTTTTCACATATTCACCCCATGTTCATGTGTCATGGCTTATCTAGTGCTGCTGCCATTTTTTGTTTAGTATATATATATATATATATATATATATATACACAGTAGAAAGAGAGAGAGAGACTGTATACTGCCACTCATACCCAGATACTTAGGACACTGGTGCTATTTCCTATACTGTATACAGAGATAAACACAGGACTGGAGGGAGCTTTGTTACTGCTGGGGGCACCATAGGGGCATTATTACTACTGGGGTTACTGTGGAGGCAATATTATTATAGGGCACAATAATGATGACATTACTACTAAAGGGGGCAGTCCTATGAGGCATTCTTTCTATGGGGCACTATTACTAATGAAGGCACTTTGGGAGAAAATTATTACCATTGGTCGGACTTTAGGGAGTACTTACTATGGAGGTACTATCTGTATGGCACTATTATTTTTGCAGTATAGTATTTGGGGGCATTGGGGAGCTCAGCGGGCACAGTATTAGGGTTAGCAGCAGAATAACAGCTTTGGGGCACGAGGAGGGGAGAATGATCGAAAAGTGATGAATCTAAGATGTCTGTGTGGTAAACTCTGCAGATGTGAGATGTGGGTGAAAGAAGGCGTCAAGGTGGTCTGGACTGAAGGGAGCAGAAGAGGAAAAAGAAAATCACTTGATGTAAGAGGTATGTGTGTACAGTATAACAGTACATATATATATAACAGATGGGCTGAGGGTAGAGGTTAAATTGAGAATTTAACACTGGTGGAGTGGAACCATTGCAGTTTTCACCTCAAGCAGTAGAAAGGCTAGGTTCAGCACTGTTTGCCTTTTACACAAAGCCACACCCTCTTACTGATTAGCCACACTCCTTGTCAGATGAGGCAGAAAAAGGTTAGAAAAGTGTCATCTAAAATATTTGTTAAATGTGGTGCAAAGCAAACATCTCAGTTTTTTGTTGTAAATTGAGAAAAAAGGCACATTTTCAAAAGTAAATCTGCCCCACTGAGTTTACCATATTTTAGATAATTTTGTGTAATTAATACTGCACATTTTAAAGGCCTTCATAAAATAGAATACAAGTAACAGACAAGGAATGTGCTACATTCTGTTTGCTTTTTCTTAACCTTACTTTTGGGAATTCACCATTCAGAGCTGCAGTAAATCAGACTGTCTAAGATATAACAGCAAACCATTATGTTACTCTAGTTCCAAGTATTAGTAAGAAAGGGTTAATGTCCACAGAGTTCTAAGACAATTTCAAGACCGATTGCGCCAGCATTATCTAAGTATACATGCTGCAGATTAAGTATGTCTCATTTTAATTTCATTTCAAGGTTTTTCTTGGCCAGCTTTTATTATGATTGTAATGTAAAAGATATTGCCAGAGGTGCGTTTTCCTTCCCATAGAGGTATAGAAGGTATTATTGTGGTTTAGAAATGTATAGGCAGAGTAATGCCATAAAAACAAAGTTTACATGATAAATGGTAGTTTGCAGTCTGCTAAGGAAGATTACAAAAGAACTTAGTGGGAGTAAGAATTTATGTTAAACTGAAACCAGAGACTTTTTCTCCTTGTTTTTTGTTTGAAAGTAACTGCATACATTCTGTTTCATCAGACAGTCGTCTTGTGGTTTTTTTGCAGTACATCACCACAAATTATGTATGTTTCATGACATGCTATTATCATTGTTAAGATGCTAACTAATACAAGCATATGGGGACATATATAAAATTGAATTAAATAAAAGTATTAAAACCGCATGCTAATCAGAGTCTTTTCTACCACTGTCTAGTTTCTGAAAGCCAACATTCTACCTTGTGGGTTACAGTGAGCTAGTCCTGTAAATGTCATTGGATATTCTCACTCCTTTATCTACTGCAGATGATCCACATTCAAAACCAAACATGGGGAGAGCTCTGAGGCCACAGACATAAAAAATGTTAAATGTAAAAGTAAAGTCATCATAATGAGAAAACATCATAATTTTGATCTAGAATTTTAAAACTATATTAAATATATGTGCTATATAGTCTATAATCTATATCTATAACATAATGTTTTCTTTGCAAACAAACAATGTCTCACCATGACAAACCCTTCTGAAAATGATTGCTGTAGGTCTGACATACGAAACCCCTGCAGCCACTGCAGGAAAAATATAGTATTACATGTCAGTGTTGAAATGAATGGCTATCCAAAGCTGTAAAAAGTCCAAGGTGGAAACTATTGATGCTCAGTAGCTCTCAGCTCTAGGTCGTAGAGAAGTGTCAAGTGTGGGTCGCCTCTCTATGCTTTAAGGGCCCTTACTACTAAAAGATTATTGTTTAAATGCTTCTACCTAAATATTGTTGCTGATAATCTTTTTTTTTAACATATAAGTGTACCCTTCTAATACCTAAATCTAGAATGCTAACTATGTTTCTTGCAAGCTGGTTCCAAAAACACAACCATGAGTTCAGAGCATACTAGGTCCCCAAATAAGAGATTGTCTTTTATGAAACCATGTGCTTCAAGAGGACAGCCCTACAGCTATCACCATTTCAGAAATCACATTTTCTCCCAGGAGCATCTCCCAGTACAAATCACTGTCCTCCTTGCAGCATGTTGAGATTCTGGACATGGTTGGACTAGACATGAATTTTGGGGTGGAATCCACACAGAAATCTTCATCAAATCTTCAACAAGTGAAGTTAGACCTAGGAGCCAACCAACCCAATACTCAGAACCTGTGTCTAAATAATGGAGAAAAAATACCACTCACCTATCTGTGGTCCTGTTGCTCTCACACTGCGGCCCATTCCTGATGGCTTGGGGTCATCACCAAACCAGCAGTGGCTTGGTCCCATGCCATTGTAGCACAGGTAACTTCTGAGGCCAGTGATTATTTTTTTTCTCTGTCAGCTACTGGGCTGGGCTGCACCTCAAAGTGTAGCTGTTTTGAGGGAGAAGATGGCTAGAAAGTTGGAGGAGTGTTTAAATTATGGACTAGTGTGGAGGGTAATCGAGGGAGGGATTAGAATAGTTCATAAGGAAAGGGTAAAGAATATACAGAAACTTCTTAATTGTATGTATACTAATGCCAGAAGCCTGACTAATAAAACTGGTCAACTGGAATTAGTCATTTCTGAAGAGGAATAACCATGGCTGGATGATAGATATGACTGGACAGTTAACGTATAGGGTTATAGTCTGCTTAGAAAAGGGAGGGCTTTGCCTTTATGTAAAGTCTTGTCTGAAGTCCACACTCCAAGAAGATATAAGTGCGGAAAATAAACAAGGGGAGACACTGTGGGTAGAAATACATGGAGGCAAAATCAATAATAAAATATTGATAGAAGTTTGTTATAAACCACCTAATATACCAGAGTCCATAGAAAATCTACTACTAAAGGAAATAGATGAGGTGGCAAATTATAATGAGGCCATTATTATGGGGGACTTCATTTTCCCAGATATAGACTGCGAAACTGTTATGACCAGTGGGTGAGACCCACTGGTCAAACCAGAGTGTGGATTCTCTGGGTCAACCAAGAGATGGCAATCACTAACCCCTCACAGGAGACAGGAGAGAAACCGAACCACTACCTACAGGATTAGCTAATATGGTTGACAGCTGACTCAGACAACAGGCAATTCTCCAATAGCTAAAGTTGCGGTAAGAACCACAGTTAGAGTGAACTGGGTCCTATAGCAATCACAGTGGTGAGATATAGTTTTCTGATCCATTAGGATCCATTTGAAGCCCATGATCTGAGATGATATAGCCCAAGAAAGGTAATGAAGACTTTTCCCTTGGAGACGTTGTAATACCAGTTGAACATGTTTGCAGTGAGAGGGAAGATCTTTGGAAAAGATGAGGATGTCATCCAGGTATATGACCACTCATGTATATAGTAAGTCTCTGAAAATGTCACTTACAAATTCTTGAAAAATGGCAGGGGAGTTGCACAGACCAAATGGCATAACTAGGTACTCTTAATGTCCATCACAGGTATTGAAGGCCGGTTTCCACTTGTCGCCTTCACAGATATGGATTAAATTGTAGGCTCCACGCAGGCCCAGTTTATTGAATATCCTGGCATCCCTGAATTTATCAAAAAGTTCAGAAATTAACGGCAAATGATTCTTATTGTTAACAGTGATTTTGTTTAGTCCATGATAATCAATGCAAGGATGAAGAGATCCATCTTTCTTATTTACAAAAAAGAAGCCAGCCCCAGCCAGAGATATGGACTTGCAAATGAACCCCCTTTCCAGATTGTCAGCCATCTGCGGGTGAGATGGGATAAACTCTACCATGAGGAGGAGTAGATTCAGGCAACAGATCAATGGGGCAATCGTATGGATGATGAGGAGGAAGAGTCTCTGCTTCTTTTTTATTGAAGACATTAGCAAAACAATGGTAAGCGGTAGGTAGGCCTTCTAAATTTGCCAGTTGTTTGGGAGTGAACTTTAGGTTGTTCAGAGGTCAGGCACTTGCTCTGGCACAACGGTCCTCAATGGATTCTCTCTCCTGATTTCCAATCCAGAACGTGTTAATGGACTCGGAGCCAAGGCAGCTCCAACAGGACAGGGTGAGACAGTTCTGGAAGCACATACAGGGAAATCTTCTCAGAATGTAGAACTCCAACTTGAAGATCCAGAGGCTCGGTGACATATATCACAGAGTTGGATAGGGCTTTGCTGTTGTTCGATGTCACCACCAGGGGATTCTTGACTAGTTGAACTGGGATACAAAACTGATCCACCACGGCCTGATTCAGAGTCAATGGAGGCCGTCACGGAGAACCTAGCATCACCAAACGACAATAGAACAGAGGTTTTCAGAGAGGAGTTATCTTAGCCTAGGAACACCTCTCCTAATGACCCTAGGGATTGGAGTTTCCCAACTTCCTAGGACAGTTGTGGACACAATGGCCGGAACCATCTCAATATAGGCAAAAATCAGCAGAGAGACAGAGCCATTTTTCCTCAACCGACAGCCTAAGATGGTTCATCTCCATGGGTTCAGAATCAACAGACACAGGAGGTGGAGCCAACCAGGGCTTGGGTGCTCTAACAGAAGATTTCTTCTCTCTGAGGAATTCACAGGATCTTCCAGACAGACGGATGTCAATTCTAGTAGCCAGAGTCACTAAGGCATCCAAGCTCATCCTTGATTTTACCATTAAGGCCTTCCCAGAAGGTAGCAATGAGAGCATCTTCATTCCAGGACAGTTCAGAGGATAAGGTACAGAATTCAATGACATATTGTCCAACAGAGCGTGCACCTTGAGGCGGATGTGCAGATTTGCTGAGGAAACAGAGACACAACCAGGTTCTTCAAACACTTTGAAAAATGAGTCCAGACAAAGAGCAATATTGTTAGCAATCGGACTGGCTCACTCCCAGATAGGATTTGCCCATGACAAGGCCTCTCCTTCCAGATGGGAAATAATAAATGCCACTTTAGCACGTTCACTGTTAAGGTAAAAGTTCAAAATGGATAGTGCACAGGTTCAGGAATCCTCTGCATGACTGCATTGGTATCACCACTGTAGTGAGGAGGCAGAAACAAATGTGGACCAGCAGCAGAAGCAGTAGCAGTCAGAGACGTAGTAACAGATGAGACCTCATCTTTGGCCATGACCCTAGGGTGTTATTCAGCACTCTTACTGGAGACAGGAGAGAACGCAGCAAGAGCTTAACCACTACCAACAGGATTAGCTAATATGGTTGATAGCTCCAATAGCTGTTTGAAGGTTTTCTAAAGGATGCAATCTTGGAGTACCTCAATAAAAATAAGCGTATAACACCTATCAGAATGGCTTCATGAGGAATCGGTGATGTCAAACTAATTTAACCAGTTTCTATAAGGGGATACATTCTAGACTTGACCTGGGTGAGCCAATGGATGTCATATATCTTGACTTCTCCAAAACACTTGATACTGTGCCACATAAAAAGCTAGTATATAAATGAGAATGATTGTACTGGGAGAAAATGTATGTGTGTGGGGTCACCGTCACCAGTGGGGTACCACAGGGGTTAGTATTAAGCTGTGGTAGAGTCAAGAGGCTGGCTGGAAGTCTCAGTATGTTACACATAGGCATCTTCAACGCTCAGTAGAACACTGAAGACAGACACTCAGAGCTGTTTTCTTGTATAAAGAAACATCTTTACCTAATAAGGTATACTACAAAAATGGATAACATCCCTGCTAATACAAAATATTAAAAATAGACTGAAACAACAGTTATACTTTAAATACAGAATCTGTGTACTACTAATGTGTTCATCAGCAACAGCTGGGAGATAGGACACCTACGGTAATTGGCCAGATGCCATTTATTTAAAATATACTCTTATTTACAGTCTTAAAGGTGTAAGCTTGCCAACTATTACCAACAACTACTAACACAGAGAAGTAAATCTGTGTTTATGAATTTCATAATATAAAATGAGGTAAAGGTTAGGATACCCCCTTTTAACTGGTATAATTTGTAGAAAATTGACTTCTAATGTGTAAGTATTAATTTGGAGGGAGGCTGCATTATTTGGTGGTGTAAACATTTTTGGCCACCATTTTAAAATATGCCATATTGAATTCAGCTCAGGTTTTTACAATGGAAAGGGTCATGTGATTTATCAGTCTTGGCTAGAATTTACCTAACGTTTCCCGTTTACAACTCAAAGGGAACCTGTCATCTCTGAAACACCCCCTGAACTAGAGTAAGAGGTGTATAGTGTAAGTGATGCTGAATCCGAATATGTAAGTTTTATCTTCATACTCACTTCCATTCCGACGCTGTGCTCCCACAAACCTGCAGTAAAATGCATTAAGAGGACTCTTCTTTGAGTCCTCTCCATTATGTGAGTGAGCACTGGAGTCCACTGAGTGCATTTTACTGCAGGTTTGTGGGAGCACAGCGTCGGAATGGAAGTGAGTATACAATGCTTACTCTAGTTCAGGGGGTGTTTCGGAGATGACAGGTTCCCTTTAAGTGATGTCAGATGTTTCTAAAGTGCTTTTTATGATGTGTTCTATATGCCCACCTTCTTACGGCATGCACATGGTTTAACACTTAATCCAGTCTTTGTGAACCCACTGAAGAACCACAGGTGATACTTTTTCACAGTAATATAGGATTTGCCATTTCAGGTGAGCCAATTCTAACTATTCAAATATCATTTTCCACTTACCCTTTTCTTCTCAAGTCTATCCAGACTGTCATGATGATTGTCTTCCATCCATGATTATTTGTAAAGTTTTCTGCCTAGATCGTTTGTCTTTATGTTACTTTATGAGTATTCTCCCCACGTATTTTCCACCCTCTACATAAGCTATACATGCTGTACTAACCCTCAGTGCTATGCTTATTGCTGCCCCATTACTGTACCTGCTGGGTTACAAAGTGCCTCCAAATATTATTCTAAAGAAATAAACAATAGTTTATTAACCCCTTCGCGCCCGGAGCTTTTTTCGGTTCTGCATTTTCGTTTTGCGCTCCCTGCCTTCAAACAGCCATAACTCTTTTATTTTTCTGTTCACATAGCTCTATGAGGGCTTGTTTTTTGCGGGACAAGTTGTACTTTCCAACGCCACCATTTAATATTGCATACGGTGTAGTGGGAAGCGGGAAAAAAATTCCAAACCGGGTGAAATTGCAAAGAAAACGCTATTCCGCTACAGTTCTACGGGTTTCTTATTTACAGCGTTCGATGTGCATTAAAACTGATCCATTACTTTCATTCTACTGGTCAGTACGAATCCGGCAATACCTAATATGTATAGTTTTTCCTGCGTTTTCATAGTGATAAAATAATTAGAAAGTTGCCCTTTTTTTTTTTTTTTTTCCTTGTCAAATCTTGACCCCTATAACTTTTTGGTATTTATGTGTACAGAGCTGTATGGGGGCTCATTTTTTGCGGGACGATCTGAAGTTTTTATTGATACCATTCTGGGGTGTGTATGACTTTTTGATCACTTTTTATTTAATTTTTTTTTTAACAAAAAAGCGACAAAAAACGGCAAATCGCCATTTGGACGCTTTTTTCCGCCACACAATTCGCCGTATTGGAATTTTTTTTTTATATTTTAAAAGTACGGGCGTTTTCGGTCACGGTGATACCCATGATGTATATATTTATTGTTATTTAGGTATTTATTTTTTACTTATATGGAAAGGGGGGTGATTTGAACTTTTACATCTTTTTTATTTTTTATATATTTTTTAACATTTTTTTTAAATTTTTTTTTACTATTAGAAAGCTCAAATATGGGCTTATATATTGTGGCTTTTTTTTTTTTCTTTATGAGCAATTCTGGGTTTTATAGACTCCATGAATTGCTCATTTCTTATCCTGGCCTGCCATCTAGTGGCCAGAATAAGAATTGCACTTTGAAAACTGTAATCCTCACCAGCGAGGATTACAGTTTTCATATGGTGTACAGACACACGGGGTGTCTGTACACCACCCGGAAGCGAACGCTTCCGGGTTTAGACGCAACTAGATGCCGTGATCACGTGTGATCACGGCATCTAGTCACCCCGGAAGACGCCGCCGATGTAGTAGGTAGCGGCAAGTCTCTGCTGTTAGAAACAGCAGAGACTTGCCGGCCATGACGCCCGCCGCACCTGCGAGCGGGCGCCATGTGCCCGCATCGCCCCAGCGCCGTACATGTACGGCGCTGGGCGCGAAGGGGTTAAATACAGATACTGACCTCTAAATAATAGTGCCAATTAAAGCCAAACAAATAGTGTCCTAGACAGTAATAGTGCCCCAAATTGTTCCCCAGACAGTAATAGTAGCTAACTGGTGCTGTACACAGTGAAAGTACCCTCCTTTGCACTTCACACAGTAAAAATGCACCATTTTGGCCCCACATTGTAATAGTGTTGCTCGTAGTGCTCTTTACCGCTCTGGTTAGCAATTAAAGCTGAAGCTGAATAACAATTAAAAACAGCCATACAACTGTACACAGAGCAAGGAGGGGTGTGGTGGTGATGGCAAAACTAGTAGTTGTTCAATGAATAATGTTCCTAATCAAAGTAGAGGGGCAGTGACGGACATAGGCTCCTGATCTATCAAATGGTATCCAGTGGTCCCAAAATAGACACCAGACCCCAAAATAAATAGGACCCACAAAAGACCACCTAAATAAATTCTAACCCCAGAACAAAAGACTTTAGCTTAAAGAAATCCAGACCCTGAATAAGTAAGGACCCTAGAACAAATCAAACCCCAATCTAAATACAGGCACCAGACCCCAAAACAAATAGACTACACAACAGAACCTTTGAATACAGATCCCACAATAGGCCTTCTAAAAAAATCAAACTCCCAGACCAGACAGACACCTTCAACAAATCCAGGCCCCTGAATAAATACAGATCCCCCAAGTCAGATATAAAAAATGGCTACAAACCCCAGACTAGACTCCCTAAATACAGACCCCAAAATATAAAATATATACCTCAGACTAGACCCCAGAAGAAGAGAATAATCACCCTGGTTTAGTTAAACAATGTGCAAAGCTTCTTCTAAAGCAGGGATGCTCAACCTGTGGCCCTCCAGCTGTTGTAAAACTACAACCGCCATCATGCCCTGCTGTAGGCTGATAACTGTAGGCTGTCTGGGCATGCTGGGAGTTGTAGTTTTGCAACAGCTGGAGGGCTGCAGGTTGGGCATCCCTGTTCTAAAGCGTAAAGCTCCCCCTAATGGTGGCTGCCAGAAAATGCTGTGGATTTATGTCAGAAACAGATAAAGAGGTTTAGGAAATGTGGTCACCAAAAATGTTATGTCCCCTTTAAAACTAGACAGCAACACATGCTTCTTCTTTTTTTAAAATCTGTGTTTATTTTCTGGTTGCTAATGTATCTATTCTGTTTCCTGAACATGATTATGCAGGCAGCCATCTTGCTTGAGCTCTTCTTAACAGTATTTAGAAAGCATTAAGAAAACTGTTTTACTGCAGCCACATGGACCATAGACACAGTGGTCTGGAGGGGACCTCATTGACTTCTATGTGAGAGTTTTCTAGACATGCTCTGTGACCTGTGCAGAGGTCATTATACAAGGAAAGAATAGATAAGCTTTGATAATCACCTATTGTGAATTTGTGAACGGTGGATCATGTGGTATCTATACACAGAGGTGGTAACTGCAGACTGGTGGTAACTGTACAGACCAGAACATGGTAAATATTCTTAGGCTTAGTGGCCAGTGCAAATACTACAGGATTTTATGGTTTTTGTTTTAATATAGATATTGACATCGAAAATAAAAAATAAAATTAAAAAAATTAAAAAATATGTTAAACATAAAAACATGATTTAAACAATAGGTAATTTTGACAATGATGACACATTCCTTTTAAGCCTGGGCCCACTCCCCTAGACCCCATTGTGGTCTGTACCCATTGTGGTCTGTACCCCATTGTGCCACTGCATTAAGGGGTTGTTCACATATTAGTTATTTGATCAGTTATTTCCATCAGTTATTGTGAGCCAAAACCAGGAGTGGACACTACACAGAGATCAGGTATAATGAAAAGATTTGCACCTGTTCAGTGTTTTTGACCCGAACCTGGTTTTGGCTCACAATAATTGATGGAAATAACTTATCAAATAACAACTCCTTATTATCCTTATTATCTGTATAAAGTTTTGCAGTTCTGTTCTCTAGCTACAGGACCTGTGCAGATCTGGTCATATGAGTGTATCTGTGCAGGTCCTTTAACAGTAACAAGCCCTGGGAAGAGGGAAGAGCATTGTCCAATTAACCTGACAAAGTGGCATGACCTAGAAATGCATTAAAATAGAACAGTAAAGTCTTCTATACACCAGTTAAGTGGTGCTCCTGCCTAGAATTTTTATTTTTCAGTCTAAGGTTATACTGTTTAATTATTAGACAGGGTTAGGCTGCTTTTACAATAACATTTTTTGCTGGATCGGCAGGGCTCTGTAACAACGCTTCTGTTACTGATAATACAACCATCTGCATCTGTTATAAATGTATCTGGTTGTATTATCTTTAACATAGCCAAGACGAATCCATCATGAACACCATTGAAAGTCAATAGGGGACAGATCCATTTTCTATTGTGTCAGATAGTGTCAGAGTTAAACTGATCCGTCCCTATTGACTTGCATTGTGGTTCATGCCGGATCCGTTTTGCTCCGCATCCCATGATGGAAAGAAAACTGCAGCTTGCAAGCAAACAGAACGGAATGCTTTTTGGAGCATTCTGTTCTGTTCAGTTACATTTTGTCCTAATTGACAATGAATGGGACAAAACTAGTAACATAGTAACATAGTTTATAAGGCCGAAAAAAAGACATCTGTCCATCCAGTTCGACCTGTTTTCCTACAAGTTGATCCAGAGGAAGGCAAAAAAACCCCTGTGCGGTAGAAGCCAATTTTCCTCACTTTAGGGGAAAAAATTCCTTCCCGACTCCAATCAGGCAATCAGAACTACTCCCTGGATCAACAACATCCCATATCTAGTAACTATAACCTGTAATATTATTACCCTCCAGAAATACATCCAGGCCCCTCTTGAACTCTTTTAGTGAACTTACCATCACCACCTCCTCAGGCAGAGAGTTCCATAGTCTCACTGCTCTTACCGTAAAGAATCCTCTTCTATTTTTGTGAACAAACCTTCTTTCCTCCAGGCGCAGAGGATGTCCCCTCGTCATGGTCACTGTCCTTGGGATAAAGAGATCATGGGAGAGATCTCTGTACTGACCCCTGATATATTTATACATAGTTATTAGATCTCCCCTCAGTCGTCTTTTTTCTAAAGTGAATAACCCTAATTTTGATAATCTTTCTGGGTACTGTAGTCCACCCATTCCAGCTATGACTTTAGTTGCCCTCCTCTGAACCCTCTCCAGCTCTGCTATGTCTGCCTTGTTCACAGGAGCCCAGAACTGTACACAGTACTCCATGTGCGGTCTGGCTAGTGATTTGTAAAGTGGCAGGTCTATGTTCTCATCACGGGCATCTATGCCCCTTTTGATGCAACCCATTATCTTATTGGCCTTGGCAGCAGCTGTCTGACACTGGTTTCTGCAGCTTAGTTTGCTGTTCACTAAAATTCCTAGGTCCTTTTCCATGTCAGAGTTACCCAATGTTTTACCATTTAGTATGTACTGGTGACTTGCATTATTCCTTCCCATATGCATAACCTTACATTTGTCAGTGTTAAACCTCATCTGCCACTTCTCTGCCCAAGCCTCCAGTCTATCCAGATCCTGCTGTAGCAGTATACTGTCCTCTTCTGTGTTAATTACTTTACACAGTTTAGTGTCATCTGCAAAAATTGATATTTTACTGTGCAAGCCTTCTACAAGATCATTAATAAATATATTGAAGAGAATAGGGCCCAATACTGACCCCTGTGGTACCCCACTAGTTACAGTGACCCAATCTGAGTATGTACCATTAATAACCACCCTCTGTTTTCTATCACTGAGCCATTTACTTACCCACATACAGACATTTTCTCCAAGGCCAAGCATTCTCATTTTATATACTAACCTTTTATGTGGTACAGTGTCAAATGCTTTGGAGAAGTCCAGATATACGACATCCATTGATTCACCGCGGTCCAGTCTAGAACTTACCTCCTCATAGAAACATGGCTCATGAAGCCATGCTGATATGGAGTCATTTGCTTATTTTCACTGAGGTACTCCAAGATAGCATCTCTTAGAAAACCCTCAAACAGTTTACCCATGACAGATGTTAAACTTACCGGCCTATAGTTCCCGGGCTCTGTTTTTGGACCCTTTTTGAATATTGGCACCACATTTGCTATGCGCCAATCCTGTGGAACACTCCCTGTCAGTATAGAGTCCTTAAATATTAAGTATAAGGGTCTGGCAATGACATTACTTAATTCTCTTAGGATAATCTTTTTAAGACGCCCCAGTACTTCTTCCTGGGTCAGACAGGACACTTTTAAAGGGGAATTCACTTTTATATTCTGCATTTCATCTGACAGTTTATTTTCCTCAGTGAATACAGTGGAGAAAAAAATATTTAAGAGTTTTGCTTTCTCCTCATCGCTCTCTGCTACTCCCCCCTCATTACTCGGTAAGGGGCCGACACCTTCAGATTTATACTTTTTAGTATTTATGTAATTATAGAACATTTTAGGGTTAGTTTTACTCTCTTTAGCAATTAGTCTTTCAGTCTCTAGTTTAGCTGCTTTTATTTGTCTTTTACAAATTCTATTTTTTTCCTTATAGTTTTTTTTAATGCTTCCTCGCTCCCCTCCTGTTTTAGTGATTTAAATGCTTTCTTTTTGTCATTTATTGCTTTTTTTTACAGTTCTATTTATCCACATTGGTTTTTTCTTGTTTCTTATCATTTTATTCCTATACGGTATGTACCTCTCACAATTAGATATTAGGATGCTTTTAAAAATATCCCATTTTGTGGCTGTATTTTTATTTTCGAGGATTTTGTCCCAGTTAGTTAGACCTATGGCCTCTCTTAGATGGCTAAATTTTGCATTTTTGAAGTTTGGTATTTTTGTTCCTCCCTGAAGAAATGCTTTTTTAATGACAATTTAAAGGTTATTATTTTATGGTCACTGTTACCCAGGTGTCCCCCAACCTGCACATATGTTGTTCTGTCAGGTCTATTGGTTAATACTAAGTCCAGTATGGCCGTCCCTCTAGTCGGGTTCTGAACCAGTTGGGAAAGGTAATTGTCTTTGGTTATTGCCAAGAACCTGTTTCCTTTATGAGATATACAGGTTTCAGTTTCCCAGTCTATATCTAGGTAGTTGAAGTCCCCCATAATAACAACCTCATTCTGATTTGCCGCCTCGTCTATTTCATTTAGAAGTCGATTTTCTGTGGCCTCTGATATATTAGGTGGTTTATAATAAAGTCCTATTAGTATTTTATTATTGTTTTTGGCTCCATTTATTTCTACCCACAGTGACTCCACATCTTCATGTCCCTCACTTATATCTTCCCAGATTGTGGGCTTTAGGCATGACTTTACATAAAGGCAGATCCCTCCCCCTCGCCAGTTTTGACGATCCTTTCTAAAAAGATTGTAACCCTGTACATTAACTGCCCAGTCATAGCTATCATCCAGCCATGTCTCAGTTATTCCCACTATGTCATAGTCCTCCTCACACATCACTAATTCCAGTTCACCAATTTTATTAGTTAGGCTTCTGGCATTAGTGTACATACACTTAAGAGGTCTATGTATATTTTTTTACCCCGTTTGTCAATTTACTATTACTTATGAAATGAATATCCGGGGTTCTTGGGTTACTTTGGTTGTTGTTTTGCACAGTCTTCTCCCTACATTTCTTACTAACCCCAGCCCCCACTAACCCCCCACTCTCCCCTCCTATGACCCACTCTCTATCTACACTATCTACCCCCTTATTAGTATGGGCACCCACCCTCCCCCCAGATCCTAGTTTAAAAGCTCCTCCAGCCGTCTAACCATTTTTTCCCCCACCCTCCCCATTAAGGTGCAGCCCGTCCCTACTGTAGAGTCTGTAGCCGACAGAGAAGTCGGCCCAGTTCTCCATGAACCCAAACCCTTCCTTCCTGCACCAGCCTCTGAGCCACTTATTTAACTCCCTAATCTCCTGTTGTCTCTCTAGTGACGCTCGTGGCACTGGTAGTATTTCTGAAAACACTACCTTGGAGGTCCTGGACTTTAGCTTCTCACCTAGTTCCCTAAAATCATTTTTAAGGACCTTCCATCTCCCCCTGACTTTGTCATTGGTGCCAACGTGTACCATGACAGCCGGGTCTTCCCCAGCCCCACCCAGCAATCTGTCAATCCGGTCCGCAATATGCCGAACCCGAGCACCCGGGAGACAACACACTGTTCGGCATTCACGGTCTCGGCGACAGATGACCCTGTCTGTCCTCCTAATAATAGAGTCCCCTACCACCAGTATCTGTCTGTCCTTTGCTGCTCTCCTTTTCCCATCCTTCCTGCAGCGGTCATCCTCCTGGTTTCTAGGAGAAACGGTCTGCTGCAGTGTCGCTGGTCCTGGGCTTTCATCCCTAATATCAGCCAAACAGGCATATTTACTAGGGCGTTCCAGCTCAGGACTAGCCTCCCTGGCACTTTTCCCTCTACCCCTTCTTACTACATTTACCCAGCTGCTGACTTGATAGTCCTGCTCTTGCCCATTTCCATCCTCCTCCTCTTCACTGACCCCAGCCAGTGCCTGCACTGTGAGGTCTAAGCCTCTCTCCAGGTGTTCAATGCCCCTAAGTATGCCAAGCTGCTTATTTAGATCCAAGATCTGGGCTTCCAAATATGCAACGTGATTGCATCTAGTGCAAATGTATTCACCCTCGAATGGCTCTTCAAGGCATGCATACATTGCACAGGACACACACTTAGAAGCATTTTTTCTGGTATTGAGACCCTATGACGATCTCAATACTGGAAAATATAAACGGTAAGTAGCCTTAGTAAACATGCCCCATAGTGTGCAGGCTATAAGCTAAGCAAGGGACAAAAATGTATGTATATGCTGCAGCATATTCAAATAGTAAAAACATTAGCACTGCCATGCCAGTGGTCCTTTAAACAGACCACGTCATACAGTATGTTAAAGTAATATTACATCATTATTTAGTACCCAAATTACAGTGTATTACAGTGGCAAAACAATACTGCCTATAGAGCCCCATAAATAGTGCTATATATAGTCCAGTGGTCAGCAATCTTCGGCACTCCAGATGTGGTGAACCTACAGCTCCCAGCATGCTCAATTCACTTCTATGGGAGTTCTGACAACAGCTAAGCAAGTGTGCATGCTGGAGTTCCGATGGTTGCTGATCCCTGATATAGTCCATTAATAATACCATCACATACTGCTGTGCTGTAATAATACCACATCTTCAGCATAATATAACTATGCCTCCATGTGTAGAGTAAACAAAAAATTACAAAAAAAAATTACATCTACTACATAGATGCCTCTCATATGTTTAACTAATATATTCACTCTTCAAATTTTGTTATTCAGCTACCAGCCGCATAAAATTATTTTCCATTTATAGTCTGACGTTGTTAGATCAGCTATCCTTTCAACCTACTGTAATCTAAACAGTACAATCCCACACAAAGTTTTATAATTAATGTTGAGCAAATTGAAGTAAAACAAATTGACTTGATCTGAATTTCAGTAAAAATTGGATTTGCCACTAAGCCGAATTTCCTCGCACTTGATGGTAACAAATCAATGTTTCCTAAAATGTCAGTAACACATAGTAATATAGTAACATAATTTATAAGGACGAAAAAAGACATCTGTCCATCCAGTTCGGCCTGTTATCCTGCAGGTTGATCCAGAGGAAGACAAAAAAACCCTGTGAGGTAGAAGCCAATTTTCCCCACTTTAGGGGAAAAAATTCCTTCCAAACTCCAATCAGGCAATCAGAATAACTTCCTGGATCATTGAACCCTCTCTAGTAACTATAGCCTATAATATTGTTACCCTCTAGAAATAAATCCTGAAAAAAAACAGCTGAGGTGGTAGAGTCTGTCCATAGGACAACAATCAGTCGAACACTTCACAAATCTGGCCTTTATGGAAGAGTGGCAAGAAGAAAGCTATTTCTCAAAGATATCCATAAAAAGTCTCGTTTACAGTTTGCCACAAGCCACCTGGGAGACACACCAAACATGTGGAAGAAGGTGCTCTCGTCAGATAAAACCAAAATCAAACTTTTTGGAAACAATGCAAAACGATATGCTTGGCGTAAAAGCAACACAGCTCATCACCCTGAACACACCATCCCCACTGTCAAACACGGTGGTGGCAGCATCATGGTTTGGGCCCGCTTTTCATCAGCAGGGACAGGGAAGATGGTTAAAATTGATGGGAAGATGGATGGAGCCAAATACAGGACCATTCTGGATGAAAACCTGTTGGAGTCTGGAAAAGACCTGAGACTAGGATGGAGATTTATCTTCCAAAAAGACAATGATCGTATTCACGTTAAACGTATCCAGGTCTTAGAATGGCCAAGTCAAAGTCCAGACCTGAATCCAATTGAGAATATGTGGAAAGAGCTGAAAACTGTGCTGTTCACAAATGCTCTCCATCCAACCTCAAAGAGCTCCAGTTGTTTTGCAAGAAAGAATGGGCAAGAATTTCAGTCTCTAGATGTGCAAAACTGATAGAGACATACCCCAAGCGACTTGTAGCTGTAATCGCAGCAAAAGGTGTCGAAACAAAGTATTAATGCAAGGGGGCCGAATAATTTTGCACGCCCCTTTTCAGTTTTATTATTACAAAAAAAGTTTAAATGATCCAATAAATTTCGTTCCACTTCACAATTGTGACCCACTTGTTGTTGATTCTTCACCAAAAATTTAAAATGTTATATCTTTTTGTTTGAAGCCTGAAATGTGGCAAAAGGTTGAAAAGTTCCAGGGGGCCGACAGCGCCAAAGTTCCATATTTTAAAACCTACTGGCATTTATTACTGTTGCAAAAAAAGTATTATTCGCTCTGTGCTGAAGTGTGAAAATTACAGCCTTTTGTAGCGTGTATTAGTGGCAAAAAGTTTTTAAAACCTACTGGCGTTTATTACTGTCGCAAAAAAACCTATTATTCGCAGTGTGCTGAAGTGGGAAAATTACAGCCCTTTGTAGCGCGTAGTATTAGCCAAAAAAAGTTTTAGTTGGCCTGCAGTGTCAAAGTTAAACTTTGTCAAACCTTCTGTCGGTTATTAGTGGTGGCAAAATACTTATTAGCCGTTGTGTGGTGAAGTGGGAAAATTACAGCCCTTTGTAGCGTGTTTTATTTTCCTTTTTATTGATTTATTTGATCCAACAGCATGTCAGGCAGAGAAGTGACAGACCCTGCACAGGGGAGTGGCAGAGGCCTGAATGTTTCTGGCACAGGCACAGGTCGCAGCAGAGTAAGGGGGTGTGGCAGCAGGGGTCACTTTCAGAGGCCTGAGCTCCTGGTGTCATCTAGCGGTCGGGTCTTGACCAGCAACCCAGCGGTTCTTGAATGGTTGACTCGGTCTTCGACTTCATTCCAAATGACGTCAGACACCCCCAGCCAAGAATCAGACACAACCCTTAGTTGGCATGGCCTGGGAGCAGGCCCTGTGCGCTCACCTGTCCTCAACCTGCCTCTGTCCTTTTCTGTTCCCTCAGCCAGAGAAGTAATGTATGCTGTGGGCTCAGCTCCACTTTGCAGCGAGGACGAGCTACTGGAGGACAGTCAGCAGCTACTGGCCAGCCAAGATGTGGAGGAGACATTTGCAGCTTCCTCAGTTAGGCAGGCAAGTAGTGATGAGGAGAGTGGCGTGGGAACTAGGGTTGCGCGCGGTCAGGCTCCTGACCCACAGGCAGTCGAGGAGGATATCAGCGACGTGCAGACACTACTCAATGATGATGAAGCCGATCGCACTTGGAAGCCGGGTGAATTAGGGCCTTTATCATCATCAGGAGAAGAGGGTGGCAGCTTGCCCGTGAGGCAGCGACGGAGCCAGCAGGCCAGCTTTTATTGTGTCTTTTAAAACAAAAACATTGTACTCAATAAACCCTTTTTTTAAAAAAAAAAAAAAAAACTTCAGTGTTGTAGTGTCTAAAGTGCTACAGTGTTGTAGTATTAAAGTTGGATCTATGGCTGATACTTGTGTCAGTGGCAGGCTGGTAGCCGCGTGCTGGCTCCAGACTCTTCCCAACAGACACTATCCCTGCCTATATCTCTCTCCCTTGTATCAGCACTGAGCAACACTACACACTGTCCTTAAAAAAATCCCTCAAACACTGCCCCCCGACATGTTTCACCACACCAGTGGCGTCTTCAGGGGTATGGGCAGTGAGTGTTTGTGGGTGTTGCCCTAATCTTTTATAGCCTTATATGACCACAATTGATGACATATCCCAATAGAAGCAATACCACCTCTTACGTCTTAACCTATATTATTCTTCTTCTTATCCTAATAGGTCTATATTTGTCATCCTCCTACTCGTCCACTGACGTCTTACCTTCCCCATCATTAGATGTGCGCCACTCCTCATCCTGCCTCCAACCGCCTGTATTATCAAGCGATCTGGACAGATCACGCGCATGTATTCTCCCTTAGGCTCATTTCTCTCGAGAATTACTAGTGCGCATGTCTGCGCACTTAGTCTCTCTTATCCTCACATATGCTAGTGCGCATGTCCATAAACTGGTGATATGCTACATGCAGATTAACCTGCTGTATTTTGTATTATTAATTTAACTAATGTTTTTTGCATAGCATGAATCATTTACTTACCAAATCAGCAGCACGATAATAAGCACCACACTATTATTTCATTATTAAGATACTGTACTTATAATAACGCCATTCTCTTTACATATAGATTTGAATATTAATTGTCAATCCTATTATATGATAAAGTATAATCATCACCCTTTTCACAGGATTTAAATGTACTAATTACCACCTACAGTTAGGGCTTATATTCTCCTACTGTCATGTTTGGTAATTTTTAAGTTATTTATTACACGTGTACTGTATATATTTTAATTAATTTTATTATTTATTAATAGTGTATTTTAAATTGGATGATTTTTTATCAATCTATTTTATTATTTTTGTTTACCAAATACCTTTATCAATTAATTATTTTATTATTTATTTGTCAATTGCCTATTTTTTTAGGTAAGGGGAGGGGGCGGTGGGGGTAGGAGAAGGCGGGGCGTAGGTGGATTACTAGTGGAAACTATTGAGGAGACTAACAAGTTGTATAATTTGACTTACATTGGGCAGCCTAGTTTATTTTTACTCACACCTATATCCTTTTTAAGCTAGTTTAATAATTGTTGTTTTTTTGTTATATATATATCATTGCAGCTTTTACAGAAATGATGCATATATAAAGCCTTCATTGAGGCCAAGTGGGGCTAAGCTTTTTAACCAATAGATCCATCGGGCTTTTTCTTGTTGTAGTTTTTTTATCAACATTGCCATGCCTGGGGCCTGTTGTTATTTTTGTGATACCCCAAATTTTTAGGGTACTATCTTCCCCTTTATGTACATTTTGTATGTGTCTTGACAGTGTAGTGTCATCTTCCGTGCTGATACTGCTAAGATACTTAGATATTCTTCTTCTTAACTCTTGAATCGTTTTACCTATATATAATTTCGGACATCCACATTGGATAGCATAAACAACTCCTGTTGCTTTGCAATTGATGTATTGTTTTATATTATATTTTCTGCCATCGACTGGGTTCTGAAACTCCTTAATTGCCAGCATCTTTTTACAGAATATGCAGTCTCCACATGGATAGGATCCCACTGTCGACAGCCATGTTCTTTTCAATGGTTTTTCCACTGAAAATGACTATGAACCAAGCTTTCTTTTAAGTTCTTACCTCTCCTATAGGTTATGATGGAATGACTTCCGCTAAATCTTCATCAATCTGTAAAATGCTCCAATATTTACCTAATATTTGCTTCACTTTTTTGTATTGCACGTCATAAGTTTCTATGTAACGTATTACTGGATTTTCCTTTGATTTCTGGTTACTAAGTAGGGTAATGCGGTCAGTTTCTTTAGCTCTTCTATAGGCTCTATGTAGCACCTTTTTGGGATATCATCGAGATAAAAATCTCTAATATAACTGTTTGCTTTCCTCTTCAAAATCCTCCTCACTAGAACAGTTACTCTTTGCACGTAGGTATTGCCCTACAGGAATACCCTTCCTGAGGGCTATGGGGTGATAACTTTGCCAGTGCAGCAAATTGTTGGTTGGTGTCTGCTTTCTATACACATTAGTACGGATTGTTCCATCTGGCTGCAGGACAAGAGTCAAATCTAGAAAGTTAAGGGTGGTCTTATGTATTTCTGCTGTAAATTTCAATCCTAATGTGTTAGTATTGAGAAGCTCTGTGAACTGATATAATTCTTTTTTGGTGCCCTCCCACAAAATTAAAACGTCATCTATATAACGTTCCCAAAAGGTGATGTGTTTTGTAAACTCAAAAAAAGTCTGTGAATATTTATTTTTCTTCCCACCACTCTAAAAAAAGATTTGCAAAATTTTGTGCACATTTCGTGCTCATAGCAGTCCCTGTAATTTGCAAATAATAATTTCTATCAAAAGTAAAATAATTGTGTTTCAACAAATAGTCAAGTAAGGTGAGTATAAATGTGTTGTGTTGCTGATGTGTGCATCCCTCGTGTACTTAAATAATAATTTACTGCCTGTAATCCCAAATGGTGCTGTATACTCGTGTATAGCGCTTCAACATCCAAACTTCCTAGTATAGTTGTAGTGCTCACTTGAATGTCCTGCAGTTTGACAAGGACATCCTTGGTATCTTTAATTTAAGAACTAAGACTAGGGACAAATGGGGATATCAATTCATCAACATAGCCACTGATTCCTTCACAAAGGCTCGAGTTTCCCGAGACTATGGGCCTCCCTGGAATCGGTTGTCTTCTTTTATGCACTTTGGGGATTGCATAAAAAGTGGCCACTGTTGGTTTAATAGACCTATTAGGAGAAGAAGAATAATAATATAGGTTGAGATGTAAGAGGTGGTATTGCTTCTATTGGGAGACATCATGAATTGTGGTCATAGAAGGCTATAAAAGATTAGGGCAACACCCACAAACACTCACTGCCCATACCCCTGAAGACGCCATTGGTGTGGTAAAACATGTCGGGGGCAGTGTTTGAGGGATATTTTTAAGGACAGTGTGTAGTGTCGATCAGTGCTGATACAAGGGAGAGAGATATATAGGCAGGGATAGTGTCTGTTGGGAACAGTTTGGAGCCAGGCTTCTCAATAGTAACACATTAGGATTGAAATTTACAGCAGAAATACATGAGACCACACTTAACTTTCTAGATTTGACTCTTGTCCTGCAGCCTGACGGAACAATCCGTACTAATGTGTATAGAAAGCCGACATCAACCAACAGTTTGCTGCACTGGCAAAGTTATCACCCAATAGCCCTCAGGAAGGGTATTCCTGTAGGGTAATACCTACACGCAAAGAGAAACTGTTCTAGTGAGAAGGCTTTTGAAGAGGAAAGCAAACAGTTATATGCGAGATTTTTATCTCGAGGATATCCCAAAAAGGTGTTAAATAGAGCCTATAGAAGAGCTAAAGAAACTGATCGCATTACCCTCCTTAGTAACCAGAAACCAAAGGAAAATCCAGTAATACATTGCATAGGAACTTATGACGTGCAATACAAAAAAGTGAAACAAATATTAGGTAAATATTGGAGCATTTTACAGACTGATGAAGATTTGGCGGAAGTCATTCCATCATACCCATCTATAACCTATAGGAGAAGTAAGAACTTAAAAGAAAGCTTGGTTCAGTGTAAAAACCATTGAAAAGAACATGGCTGTCGACACTGGGATCCTATCCATGTGGAGACTGCATATTCTGTAAAAAGATGCTGGCAATTAAGGAGTTTCAGAACCCAGTCGATGGCAGAAAATATAATATAAGACAATACATCAATTGCAAAACAACAGGAGTTGTTTATGCTATCCAATGTGGATGTCCGAAATTATATATAGGTAAAACGATTCAAGAGTTAAGAAGAAGAATATCTAAGCATTTTAGCAGTATCAGCACGGAAGATGACACTACACTGTCAAGACACATACAAAATGTACATAAAGGGGACGATAGTACCCTAAAAATTTGGGGTATCACAAAAATAACAACAGGCCCCAGGCATGGCAATGTTGATAAAAAACTACAACAAGAAGAAGCCCGATGGATCTATCGGTTAAAAAGCTTAGCCCCACTTAGCCTCAATGAAGGCTTTATATATGCATCATTTATAGGTGTGAGTAACAATAAACTAGGCTGCCCAATGTAAGTCAAATTATACAACTTGTTAGTCTCCACAACAGTTTCCACTAGTAATCCAGATAGAGAGAGATATATAGGCAGGGATAGTGTCTGTTGGGAAGAGTCTGGAGCCAGCGCGCGGCTACCAGCCTGCCACTGACACAAGTATCAGCCATAGATCCAACTTTAATACAGCAGCACTTTAGATACTACAACACTGAGTTTAAAAAAAAAAGGGTTTATTGAGCACAATGTTTTTGTTTTAAAAGACACAATAAAAGCTATGTTTTACTAGCATCAATTGTGACGCAAGTGCAAGATGGGCTATTATTAGTTAATGTCTATATGTAAATATACATGAATGTTGGCACCATGGCCCTGCGTAAACATATGCAGCGTCACCATGAAGATGCCTGGGAGAACCATGGCTCCAGTGCGGTGGTCCAGCCTGCAGCAGCAACCAGTGGCGCCCAACTGATTTCAGGCAGTCAAGGCTCCACCACCTCAGCCAAAGGGAGCTGTCTGTCCTTCCCATCATCTGATGCTCCTGCTCCTCCTCCTACTCCTCGTCAGTCATTCCGTCAGCAATCGATCAGCGAAGCCATTGCCAAGAGAGAGCAGTATGCGTGTACACATCCAACGGCGGAGAAGCTGAATGTGCTCCTGGCCAAGTTGCTGGTGCTGCATTCCCTCCCTTTCCAAGTGGTGGACTCTGAACCTTTCAGAGAACTGATGGCTTGTGCCGAGCCGAGGTGGAGAGTTCCAAGCCGTCATTTCTTTGCGAAACAGGCAGTACCAGCCCTGCACAAATATGTAGAACAGAAGGTGGGCCAGTCCTTGAGCCTGTCGGTGTCTGACAAAGTTCACGGCAGCGCCGACGTGTGGAGCTCTAACTACGGTCAGGGACAGAATATGTCCTTTATGGCCCACTGGGTAAATGTGGTTTCTGCACAGCCACACCAGCAACTTGGCCAGGCCATGCCGCTTCCGCCTCCATGTTCTCATGCCGTCGCTCCTGCGTCAATGTCTGCCTCCTCACCCTCCACCATGTCCTCAGCCTCCACTGCAGGGACAATTCACACTGCTCCACCAGCATACCACATGTGCAGGGCACGGCGGTGTCACGCGGTTCTACAGCTTGTTTGCCTGGGCGAACGGAGTCACACAGGGGAGGAACTGCTTCGCGTCATTCATCAAGAAATCCAATCCCTGCTTTCACCGCGACAACTCGAAATCGGAACAATGGTGACCGACAATGAGAAGAACATTGTGTCTGCGCTGCGTCAAGGAGGGCTGTGCCATGCGCCATGCATGGTGCACGTGTTCAATCTGGTTGTCAAGCAAAGTCTTCTACCCATCTGCAAGGCATCCTAAAAATGGCCAGGAAACTTTGCATGCACTTCAGCCACTCCTACACAGCCAAGCACACCCTCCTTGAGCTACAGCGGCAGAGCGGCGTCCCCCAACATAGGCTGATATGTGACGTTTCCACCCATTGGAATTCCACCCTCCATATGTTGGACTGACTGTACGAACAGAGAAAGGGCATAAACGATTTCTTGATAATCCAAGATGACAGAGATACTCCCCTGTGTAACTTCGATGTCAGCCAGTGGCAGCTCATGCGTGACACCTGCCGTTTGCTCGGGTCCTTTGAGGAGGCCACTTTATTTGTCAGTCACCAGGACTACAGGATGAACAATGTCATTCCACTCAATCATATCCTGGAAAAGATGCTGTTAAATCTGGCTGGTCAGGGGACAGGAGATGTGGTGACTACATCTCACGGCCACATGAGCCCTGTGGGGGCTGAACTGGAGGAGGAGGACATTGGAGCACAAAGAATGCCTAGAGAAATGGGTAGTTTCTCTACCCAGGTGACAGGAGAGGAGGAGCAGGAGCAGCCACAGGAGCTACAGGGTGATGAGGAAGAGGAGGCAGAGGACCCAGACACACCGTGGCAGTATGCAGTGGAGATGGAGGCAGGGAGTCCCTCCGAGTCACTTGCGCAAATGGCCCAATGCATGGTTGCTGGGAGGGGAGGGGGTGGCAGTAGCAGTAGCAGTACCAGCTCCGTCAGCAGCAGCCTGAGTCTACAGTCGCTGATGAGCAGCTTTCTTCACCCACATAGTGAAGAAACTACTCACCAGCAGCATCAGCTAGACCTGGAGGATGACCTGAAACAGCAGGTGGTGGCATACTTGTACAGCACACTGCCACTTGTCATTGAAGATCCGCTGGGCTACTGGGCAGCCAAACTAGATCGGTGGCCACAACTGGCCAAGTTTGCTCTGGAAAAGCTCTCCTGCCCGTAGTGTGGCATCAGAGTGGGTGTTTAGTGCGGGGGCCATAGTTACACCAAGGAGAACTCACCTGTCCACCTAAAATGTGGAGAGACTGACCTTTGTCAAGATGAATCAGGCGTGGATCATCCGGGATTCCCAACCACCAACGCCTGATGTGTCAGATTAGAACATTCATGCTGCCAACCGCCTGATGCCACACATCTGAGGCCAAGTGCTCCTTCTTACACACACCATTGTCAGCAAATAGTGTTATTGCCACCCACCTCCCCACACTGTCGTCGTACCATTCTGTAGTCTGCCGATGATGCTGCTGCTACTACTAATGCCTCCATAATGTCGTCGTTCCACTCTGTGGCCTTCTGATGCAGCTGCTACTGCTGCTACTGCCTCCATAATGTCGTTGTTCCACTCTGTAGTCTACCGATGATGCTGCTACTGCTGCTGCCACTTGCATACTCTGTCGTTGTGCCACTCTGTGACCTCAAAATTCTACTAACTGACATTTTCAATCTTGTCATTCGGATTCTCCTTCACCTCGAAATTCTATTGACAGACATTTTAAATCTTGTTTGAATTCTCCTTCACCTCGAAATTCTACTGACTGACATTTTCAACCTTGTTGTTCGGATTCTCCTTTACCTTGAAATTCTACTGACTGACATTATCAATCTTGTTGTTTGGATTCTCCTTCACCTCGAAATTCTACTGACTGACTTTTTTTTTTCTACTGACTGACTTGTTGGGATTCTCCGTCACCTCGAAATTCTACTGACTGACATTATCAATCTTGTCGTTCGGATTCTCCTTCACCTCGAAATTCTACTGACTGACATTTTCAATCTTGTTATTAGGCCTCTCTGTGACCTCGAAATTCTACTGACTGACATTTTCAATCTTGTCATTGGGCCACTCTGTGACCTCGAAATTCTACTGACTGACATTTTCAATCTTTTCATTATGCCTCTCTGTGACCTCGAAATTCTACTGACTGACATTTTCAATCTTGTTGTTGGGCCACTGTGTGACCTCATAATTCTGCTTCTACGGCTACTGCCACTTGCCCACTCTGTCATTGTGCCACTGCGTGACCTCATAATTCTGCTACTATGGTTGCTGCCACTTGCCTACTCTGTCCTTGTGCCACTGTGTGACTTCATAATTCTGCTACTACAGCTACTGCCACTTGCCCACTCCGTCAGTGTGCCACTGTGTGACCTCATAATTCTGCTACTATGGCTACTGCCACTTGCCCACTCTGTCATTGTGCCACTGCGTGACCTCATAATTCTGCTACTACGGTTGCTGCCACTTGCCTACTCTGTCATTGTGCCACTGCGTGACCTCATAATTCTGCTACTAAGGTTGCTGCCACTTGCCCACTCTGTCATTGTGCCACTGCGTGACCTCATAATTCTGCTACTACAGCTACTGCCACTTGCCCACTCTGTCCTTGTGCCACTGTGTGACCTTGTAATTCTGCTACTACAGCTGCTGCCACTTGCCCACTCTGTCCTTGTGCCACTGCGTGACTTCATAATTCTGCTACTACGGCTACTGCCACTTGCCCACTCTGTCATTGTGCCACTGTGTGACCTCATAATTCTGCTACTATGGCTACTGCCACTTGCCCACTCTGTCATTGTGCCACTGCGTGACCTCATAATTCTGCTACTACGGTTGCTGCCACTTGCCCACTCTGTCATTGTGCCACTGCGTGACCTCATAATTCTGCTACTACGGCTACTGCCACTTGCCCACTCTGTCATTGTGCCACTGCGTGACCTTGTAATTCTGCTACTACAGCTGCTGCCACTTGCCCACTCTGTCATTGTGCCACTGCGTGACCTCATAATTCTGCTACTATAGCTACTGCCACTTTCCCACTCTGTCATTGTGCCACTGTGTGACCTCATAATTCTGTTACTACGGCTACTGCCACTTGCACATTCTGTCATTGTGCCACTGCGTGACCTCATAATTCTGCTACTATGCTTGCTGCCACTTGCCCACTCTGTCATTGTGCCACTACGTGACCTCAAAATTCTGCTACTACGGCTACTGCCACTTGCCCACTCTGTCATTGTGCCACTGTGTGACCTCATAATTCTGCTACTTTCGGTTGCTGCCACTTGCCCACTCTGTCATTGTGCACTGCGTGACCTCATAATTCTGCTACTACAGCTACTGCCACTTGCCCACTCTGTCATTGTGCCACTGCGTGACCTTGTAATTCTGCTACTACAGCTGCTGCCACTTGCCCACTCTGTCATTGTGCCACTGCGTGACCTCATAATTCTGCTACTATAGCTACTGCCACTTTCCCACTCTGTCATTGTGCCACTGTGTGACCTCATAATTCTGTTACTACGGCTACTGCCACTTGCACATTCTGTCATTGTGCCACTGCGTGACCTCATAATTCTGCTACTATGCTTGCTGCCACTTGCCCACTCTGTCATTGTGCCACTACGTGACCTCAAAATTCTGCTACTACGGCTACTGCCACTTGCCCACTCTGTCATTGTGCCACTGTGTGACCTCATAATTCTGCTACTTTCGGTTGCTGCCACTTGCCCACTCTGTCATTGTGCCACTGCGTGACCTCATAATTCTGCTACTACAGCTACTGCCACTTGCCCACTCTGTCATTGTGCCACTGTGTGACCTTGTAATTCTGCTACTACAGCTGCTGCCACTTGCCCACTCTGTCCTTGTGCCACTGAGTGACTTCATAATTCTGCTACTACAGCTACTGCCACTTGCCCACTCTGTCATTGTGCCACTGTGTGACCTCATAATTATTCTATTTCGGTTGCTGCCACTTGCCCACTCTGTCATTGTGCCACTGTGTGACCTCGTAATTGTGCTACTACGGTTGCTTCCACTTGCACACTCTGTCATTGTGCCACTGTGTGACCTCGTAATTCTGCTACTATGGTTGCTGCCACTTGCACACTCTGTCATTGTGCCACTGTGTGACCTCATACTTCTGCTACTATGTCTGCTGCCACTTCCCACTCTGTCATTGTGCCACTCTGTGGTCTCCTGATGATGCTGCTAGTGCTGCTGCCATTTGCACACTTAGTCATTGTGCCACTCTGTGGCCTCATAATGCTACAGCTACTCCAACTGCCTCCTCTACACTTTCGGCATGCCACTCTGACAGACCTTCTACAGTCACAGGCAGGTCAAAGTTGACAACGGTTGACACTTGTTCTACGTCCATTCCTCCGGCACAGACATTAGTGGTGATTAGAACTTTTCCCTTCCCATCTCCGTCGTCGTGCCACTCTGGCCTCATAATTCTACTACTGCTGCTGCCACTTCCACACTCTGTCGTTGTGCCACTCTGTGGCCTTAAAATTCTACTGCTGCTGCCACTTCCACACTCTGTCATTGTGCCACTCTGGCCTCATAATTCTGCTACTGCTGCTGCCACTTCCACACTTAGTCATTGTGCCACTCTGTGGCCTCATAATGCTACAGCTACTGCCACTGCTTCCTCTACACTGTTGGCGTGCCACTCTGTCAGACCTTCTACAGTCATGGCCAAAAGTTTTGAGAATGACACAAATATTATATTTTCACATGATCTGCTGCCCTCTGGTTTTTATGTGTGTTTGTCAGATGTTTTTATCACATACAGAAATATAATTGCAATCATATTATGAGTAACAAAAGCTTATATTGACAGTTAGAATGAGTTAATGCAGCAAGTCAATATTTGCAGTGTTGACCCTTCTTCTTCAGGACCTCTGCAATTCACCCTGGCATGCTCTCAATCAACTTCTGGACCAAATCCTGACTGATAGCAGTCCATTCTTGCACAATCAATGCTTGCATTTTGTCAGAATTTGTAGGTTTTTGTTTGTCCACCCGTCTCTTGATGATTGACCACAAGTTCTCAATGGGATTAAGATCTAGGGAGTGTCCAGGCCATGGACCCAAAATCTCTATGTTTTGTTCCATGAGCCATTTAGTTATCACCTTTGCTTTATGGCAAGGTGCTCCATCATGCTGGAAAAGGCATTGTTGATCGCCAAACTGCTCTTGGACGGTTGGGAGAAGTTGCTCTCGGAGGACATTCTGGTACCATTCTTTATTCATGGCTGTGTTTTTAGGCAAGACTGTGAGAGAGACGATTCCCTTGGCTGAGAAGCAACCCCACACATGAATGGTTTCAGGATGCTTTACAGTTGGCATGAGACAAGACTGGTGGTAGTGCTCACCTCGTCTTCTCCGAATAAGCTGTTTTCCAGATGTCCCAAACAATCGAAAAGGGGATTCATCAGAGAAAATGACTTTCCCCCAGTCCTCAGCAGTCCACTCCCTGTACCTTTTGCAGAATATCAGTCTGTCC